>JAJLQT010000162.1:0-10156 GCA_024516245.1 Peziza echinospora | reverse complement strand
CCATTGCGTTTGGACCCATGTTGTGCACAACCCACCAATATTCAAGTTGAAGTCCTGGGACCTGGTGCAATCATTCAGGCCGTCAAGTAGGCCTATATTCCACTCTGAAAGTGTGACTTGGAGTGCTTGTTCCTGCGTGCTTGTGGGTTCGAGTGTTGATAGTTGTCGAATGACGCAGGAACCGTCAAGTTGATGATGTTGCATGAAACTTGACCGATAGTGATGCTAGAGCTCTGCAACCACCTGCAATCAAACGAACATTTTGAACGCCTCTAACAACTCTAACAACTCCATGTTCGTGGTTGACGGTTTGGACCCTGTTGTGCACAACACCACCATATTCAAGTTGAAGTCCTGGGACCTGGTGCAATCGATTCAGGCCGTCAAGTAGGCCTATATTCCACTCTGAAATTGTGACTTTGGAGTGCTTGTTGTGCGTGCTTGTGGGTTTGAGTGTTGATAGTTGTCAGAAGGTCGCATGAGGACGCTCGATATGTGTTGCATGAAACTTGACCGATAGTGATGCTAGAGCTCTGCAACCACCTGCAATCAAACGAACATGTTGAAGGCCCTAGGAACAACCTAACAACTCCATGTTCGTGGTTGACCATGCGCTGCTTGCACTCCAGCATGTGCGACCATTGCGGTTTGGACCCATGTTGTGTACAACTCCACCAATATTCAAGTCGAAGTCCTGGGACCTGGTGCAATCGATTCAGGCCGTCAATAGGCCTATATTCCACTCTGAAATTGTGACTTGGAGTGCTTGTTGTGCGTGCTTGTGGGTTTGAGTGTTGATAGTTGTCAGAAGGTCGCATGTAGGTGACGCTCGATATTGTTGCATGAAACTTGACCCATAGTGATGCTAGAGCTCTGCAACCACCTGCAATCAAACGAACATGTTGAACGCCTCCAGGAACAACTCTAACAACTCCACGTTCGTGGTTGACCAATGCGCTGCTTGCACTCTAGCATGTGCGACCATTGCGGTTTGGACCTATGTTGTGCACAACTCCACCAATATTCAAGTTGAAGTCCTGGGACCTGGTGCAATCGATTCAGGCCGTCAAGTAGGCCTATATTCCACTCTGAAAGTGTGACTTTGGAGTGCTTGTTGTGCGTGCTTGTGGGTTCGAGTGTTGATAGTTGTCAGAAGGTCGCATGTAGGTGACGCTCGATATTGTTGCATGAAACTTGACCGATAGTGATGCTAGAGCTCTGCAACCACCTGCAATCAAACGAACATGTTGAAGGCCTCTAGGAACAACTCTAACAACTCCATGTTCGTGGTTGACTATGCGCTGCTTGCACTCTAGCATGTGCGACCATTGCGGTTTGGACCCATGTTGTGCACAACACCACCAATATTCAAGTTGAAGTCCTGGGACCTGGTGCAATCAATTCAGGCCGTCAAGTAGGCCTATATTCCACTCTGAAAGTGTGACCTTGGAGTGCTTGTCCTGCGTGCTTGTGGGTTCGAGTGTTGATAGTTGTCGGAATGACGCAGAACCGTCAAGTTGGATGATGTTGCATGAAACTTGACCGATAGTGATGCTAGAGCTCTGCAACCACCTGCAATCAAACGAACATGTTGAACGCCTCCAGGAACAACTCTAACAACTCCATGTTCGTGGTTGACGGTTTGGACCCATGTTGTGCACAACACCACCAATATTCAAGTTGAAGTCCTGGGACCTGGTGCAATCGATTCAGGCCGTCAGGTAGGCCTATATTCCACTCTGAAATTGTGACTTTGGAGTGCTTGTTGTGCGTGCTTGTGGGTTTGAGTGTTGATAGTTGTCAGAAGGTCGCATGTAGGTGACGCTCGATATTGTTGCATGAAACTTGACCGATAGTGATGCTAGAGCTCTGCAACCACCTGCAATCAAACGAACATGTTGAAGGCCTCTAGGAACAACTCTAACAACTCCATGTTCGTGGTTGACCATGCGCTGCTTGCACTCCAGCATGTGCGACCATTGCGGTTTGGACCCATGTTGTGTACAACTCCACCAATATTCAAGTCGAAGTCCTGGGACCTGGTGCAATCGATTCAGGCCGTCAAGTAGGCCTATATTCCACTCTGAAATTGTGACTTTGGAGTGCTTGTTGTGCGTGCTTGTGGGTTCGAGTGTTGATAGTTGTCAGAAGGTCGCATGTAGGTGACGCTCGATATTGTTGCATGAAACTTGACCGATAGTGATGCTAGAGCTCTGCAACCACCTGCAATCAAACGAACATGTTGAAGGCCTCTAGGAACAACTCTAACAACTCCATGTTCGTGGTTGACTATGCGCTGCTTGCACTCTAGCATGTGCGACCATTGCGGTTTGGACCCATGTTGTGCACAACACCACCAATATTCAAGTTGAAGTCCTGGGACCTGGTGCAATCAATTCAGGCCGTCAAGTAGGCCTATATTCCACTCTGAAAGTGTGACCTTGGAGTGCTTGTCCTGCGTGCTTGTGGGTTTGAGTGTTGATAGTTGTCGGAATGACGCAGAACCGTCAAGTTGGATGATGTTGCATGAAACTTGACCGATAGTGATGCTAGAGCTCTGCAACCACCTGCAATCAAACGAACATGTTGAACGCCTCCAGGAACAACTCTAACAACTCCATGTTCGTGGTTGACGGTTTGGACCCATGTTGTGCACAACACCACCAATATTCAAGTTGAAGTCCTGGGACCTGGTGCAATCGATTCAGGCCGTCAAGTAGGCCTATATTCCACTCTGAAATTGTGACTTTGGAGTGCTTGTTGTGCGTGCTTGTGGGTTTGAGTGTTGATAGTTGTCAGAAGGTCGCATGTAGGTGACGCTCGATATTGTTGCATGAAACTTGACCGATAGTGATGCTAGAGCTCTGCAACCACCTGCAATCAAACGAACATGTTGAAGGCCTCTAGGAACAACTCTAACAACTCCATGTTCGTGGTTGACCATGCGCTGCTTGCACTCTAGCATGTGCGACCATTGCGGTTTGGACCCATGTTGTGCACAACTCCACCAATATTCAAGTTGAAGTCCTGGGACCTGGTGCAATCGATTCAGGCCGTCAAGTAGGCCTATATTCCACTCTGAAAGTGTGACTTTGGAGTGCTTGTTCGTGCGTGCTTGTGGGTTCGAGTGTTGATAGTTGTCAGAAGGTCGCATGTAGGTGACGCTCGATATTGTTGCATGAAACTTGACCGATAGTGATGCTAGAGCTCTGCAACCACCTGCAATCAAACGAACATGTTGAAGGCCTCTAGGAACAACTCTAACAACTCCATGTTCGTGGTTGACTATGCGCTGCTTGCACTCTAGCATGTGCGACCATTGCGGTTTGGACCCATGTTGTGCACAACACCACCAATATTCAAGTTGAAGTCCTGGGACCTGGTGCAATCGATTCAGGCCGTCAAGTAGGCCTATATTCCACTCTGAAAGTGTGACTTGGAGTGCTTGTCCTGCGTGCTTGTGGGTTTGAGTGTTGATAGTTGTCGGAATGATGCAGAACCGTCAAGTTGGATGATGTTGCATGAAACTTGACCGATAGTGATGCTAGAGCTCTGCAACCACCTGCAATCAAACGAACATGTTGAACGCCTCCAGGAACAACTCTAACAACTCCATGTTCGTGGTTGACTATGCGCTGCTTGCACTCTAGCATGTGCCACCATTGCGGTTTGGACCCATGTTGTGCACAACACCACCAATATTCAAGTTGAAGTCCTGGGACCTGGTGCAATCGATTCAGGCCGTCAAGTAGGCCTATATTCCACTCTGAAAGTGTGACTTTGGAGTGCTTGTCGTGCGTGCTTGTGGGTTTGAGTGTTGATAGTTGTCAGAAGGTCGCATGTAGGTGACGCTCGATATTGTTGCATGAAACTTGACCGATAGTGATGCTAGAGCTCTGCAACCACCTGCAATCAAACGAACATGTTGAACTCCTCCAGGAACAACTCTAACAACTCCATGTTCGTGGTTGACCATGCGCTGCTTGCACTCTAGCATGTGCGACCATTGCGGTTTGGACCCATGTTGTGCACAACTCCACCAATATTCAAGTTGAAGTCCTGGGACCTGGTGCAATCGATTCAGGCCGTCAAGTAGGCCTATATTCCACTCTGAAAGTGTGACTTTGGAGTGCTTGTCCTGCGTGCTTGTGGGTTCGAGTGTTGATAGTTGTCGGAATGATGCAGAACCGTCAAGTTGGATGATGTTGCATGAAACTTGACCGATAGTGATGCTAGAGCTCTGCAACCACCTGCAATCAAACGAACATGTTGAACGCCTCCAGGAACAACTCTAACAACTCCATGTTCGTGGTTGACTATGCGCTGCTTGCACTCTAGCATGTGCGACCATTGCGGTTTGGACCCATGTTGTGCACAACTACCACCAATATTCAAGTTGAAGTCCTGGGACCTGGTGCAATCGATTCAGGCCGTCAAGTAGGCCTATATTCCACTCTGAAAGTGTGACTTTGGAGTGCTTGTCCTGCGTGCTTGTGGGTTCGAGTGTTGATAGTTGTCGGAATGACGCAGAACCGTCAAGTTGGATGATGTTGCATGAAACTTGACCGATAGTGATGCTAGAGCTCTGCAACCACCTGCAATCAAACGAACATGTTGAACGCCTCCAGGAACAACTCTAACAACTCCATGTTCGTGGTTGACCATGCGCTGCTTGCACTCCAGCATGTGCGACCATTGCGGTTTGGACCCATGTTGTGCACAACTCCACCAATATTCAAGTTGAAGTCCTGGGACCTGGTGCAATCGATTCAGGCCGTCAAGTAGGCCTATATTCCACTCTGAAAGTGTGACTTTGGAGTGCTTGTCCTGCGTGCTTGTGGGTTCGAGTGTTGATAGTTGTCGGAATGATCGCAGAACCGTCAAGTTGGATGATGTTGCATGAAACTTGACCGATAGTGATGCTAGAGCTCTGCAACCACCTGCAATCAAACGAACATGTTGAACGCCTCCAGGAACAACTCTAACAACTCCATGTTCGTGGTTGACCATGCGCTGCTTGCACTCTAGCATGTGCGACCATTGCGGTTTGGACCCATGTTGTGCACAACTCCACCAATATTCAAGTTGAAGTCCTGGGACCTGGTGCAATCGATTCAGGCCGTCAAGTAGGCCTATATTACACTCTGAAAGTGTGACTTTGGAGTGCTTGTCTGCGTGTCTGTGGGTTTGAGTGTTGATAGTTGTCGGAATGATGCAGAACCGTCAAGTTGGATGATGTTGCATGAAACTTGACCGATAGTGATGCTAGAGCTCTGCAACCACCTGCAATCAAACGAACATGTTGAACGCCTCCAGGAACAACTCTAACAACTCCATGTTCGTGGTTGACCATGCGCTGCTTGCACTCTAGCATGTGCGACCATTGCGGTTTGGACCCATGTTGTGCACAACTCCACCAATATTCAAGTTGAAGTCCTGGGACCTGGTGCAATCGATTCAGGCCGTCAAGTAGGCCTATATTCCACTCTGAAAGTGTGACTTTGGAGTGCTTGTCCTGCGTGCTTGTGGGTTCGAGTGTTGATAGTTGTCGGAATGACGCAGAACCGTCAAGTTGGATGATGTTGCATGAAACTTGACCGATAGTGATGCTAGAGCTCTGCAACCACCTGCAATCAAACGAACATGTTGAACGCCTCCAGGAACAACTCTAACAACTCCATGTTCGTGGTTGACTATGCGCTGCTTGCACTCTAGCATGTGCAACCATTGCGGTTTGGACCCATGTTGTGCACAACTCCACCAATATTCAAGTTGAAGTCCTGGGACCTGGTGCAATCGATTCAGGCCGTCAAGTAGGCCTATATTCCACTCTGAAAGTGTGACTTTGGAGTGCTTGTCCTGCGTGCTTGTGGGTTCGAGTGTTGATAGTTGTCAGAAGGTCGCATGTAGGTGACGCTCGATGATTGTTGCATGAAACTTGACCCATAGTGATGCTAGAGCTCTGCAACCACCTGCAATCGAACGAACATGTTGAACTCCTCCAGGAACAACTCTAACAACTCCACTGTTGTGGTTGACCAAACGCTGCTTGCACTCTAGCATGTGCGACCATTGCGGTTTGGACTTATGTTGTGCACAGCTGCACCAATATTCAAGTTGAAGTCCCTGGACCTGGTGCAATCGATTCAGGCCGTCAAGTAGGCCTATATTCCACTCTGAAAGTGTGACTTTGGAGTGCTTGTTGTGCGTGCTTGTGGGTTCGAGTGTTGATAGTTGTCAGAAGGTCGCATGTAGGTGACGCTCGATATTGTTGCATGAAACTTGACCGATAGTGATGCTAGAGCTCTGCAACCACCTGCAATCAAACGAACATGTTGAACGCCTCTAGGAACAACTCTAACAACTCCATGTTCGTGGTTGACCTATGCGCTGCTTGCACTCTAGCATGTGCGACCATTGCGGTTTGGACCCATGTTGTGCACAACTCCACCAATATTCAAGTTGAAGTCCTGGGACCTGGTGCAATCGATTCAGGCCGTCAAGTAGGCCTATATTCCACTCTGAAAGTGTGACTTTGGAGTGCTTGTCCTGCGTGCTTGTGGGTTCGAGTGTTGATAGTTGTCGGAATGACGCAGAACCGTCAAGTTGGATGATGTTGCATGAAACTTGACCGATAGTGATGCTAGAGCTCTGCAACCACCTGCAATCAAACGAACATGTTGAACGCCTCCAGGAACAACTCTAACAACTCCATGTTCGTGGTTGACCATGCGCTGCTTGCACTCTAGCATGTGCGACCATTGCGGTTTGGACCCATGTTGTGCACAACTCCACCAATATTCAAGTTGAAGTCCTGGGACCTGGTGCAATCGATTCAGGCCGTCAAGTAGGCCTATATTCCACTCTGAAAGTGTGACTTTGGAGTGCTTGTCGTGCGTGCTTGTGGGTTCGAGTGTTGATAGTTGTCAGAAGGTCGCATGTAGGTGACGCTCGATATTGTTGCATGAAACTTGACCGATAGTGATGCTAGAGCTCTGCAACCACCTGCAATCAAACGAACATGTTGAACTCCTCCAGGAACAACTCTAACAACTCCATGTTCGTGGTTGACCAATGCGCTGCTTGCACTCTAGCATGTGCGACCATTGCGGTTTGGACCCATGTTGTGCACAACTCCACCAATATTCAAGTTGAAGTCCTGGGACCTGGTGCAATCGATTCAGGCCGTCAAGTAGGCCTATATTACACTCTGAAAGTGTGACTTTGGAGTGCTTGTCCTGCGTGTCTGTGGGTTTGAGTGTTGATAGTTGTCGGAATGATGCAGAACCGTCAAGTTGGATGATGTTGCATGAAACTTGACCGATAGTGATGCTAGAGCTCTGCAACCACCTGCAATCAAACGAACATGTTGAACGCCTCCAGGAACAACTCTAACAACTCCACTGTTCGTGGTTGACCATGCGCTGCTTGCACTCCAGCATGTGCGACCATTGCGGTTTGGACCCATGTTGTGCACAACTCCACCAATATTCAAGTTGAAGTCCTGGGACCTGGTGCAATCGATTCAGGCCGTCAAGTAGGCCTATATTCCACTCTGAAAGTGTGACTTTGGAGTGCTTGTCCTGCGTGCTTGTGGGTTTGAGTGTTGATAGTTGTCGGAATGACGCAGAACCGTCAAGTTGGATGATGTTGCATGAAACTTGACCGATAGTGATGCTAGAGCTCTGCAACCACCTGCAATCAAACGAACATGTTGAACGCCTCCAGGAACAACTCTAACAACTCCATGTTCGTGGTTGACTATGCGCTGCTTGCACTCTCAGCATGTGCAACCATTGCGGTTTGGACCCATGTTGTGCACAACTCCACCAATATTCAAGTTGAAGTCCTGGGACCTGGTGCAATCGATTCAGGCCGTCAAGTAGGCCTATATTCCACTCTGAAAGTGTGACTTTGGAGTGCTTGTCCTGCGTGCTTGTGGGTTCGAGTGTTGATAGTTGTCAGAAGGTCGCATGTAGGTGACGCTCGATATTGTTGCATGAAACTTGACCCGATAGTGATGCTAGAGCTCTGCAACCACCTGCAATCAAACGAACATGTTGAACTCCTCCAGGAACAACTCTAACAACTCCATGTTCGTGGTTGACCATGCGCTGCTTGCACTCTAGCATGTGCGACCATTGCGGTTTGGACCTATGTTGTGCACAACTCCACCAATATTCAAGTTGAAGTCCTGGGACCTGGTGCAATCGATTCAGGCCGTCAAGTAGGCCTATATTACACTCTGAAAGTGTGACTTTGGAGTGCTTGTGCTGCGTGTCTGTGGGTTTGAGTGTTGATAGTTGTCGGAATGATGCAGAACCGTCAAGTTGGATGATGTTGCATGAAACTTGACCGATAGTGATGCTAGAGCTCTGCAACCACCTGCAATCAAACGAACATGTTAAACGCCTCCAGGAACAACTCTAACAACTCCATGTTCGTGGTTGACCATGCGCTGCTTGCACTCCAGCATGTGCGACCATTGCGGTTTGGACCCATGTTGTGCACAACTCCACCAATATTCAAGTTGAAGTCCTGGGACCTGGTGCAATCGATTCAGGCCGTCAAGTAGGCCTATATTCCACTCTGAAAGTGTGACTTTGGAGTGCTTGTCCTGCGTGCTTGTGGGTTTGAGTGTTGATAGTTGTCGGAATGATAGCAGAACCGTCAAGTTGGATGATGTTGCATGAAACTTGACCAATAGTGATGCTAGAGCTCTGCAACCACCTGCAATCAAACGAACATGTTGAACGCCTCCAGGAACAACTCTAACAACTCCATGTTCGTGGTTGACCATGCGCTGCTTGCACTCCAGCATGTGCGACCATTGCGGTTTGGACCCATGTTGTGCACAACTCCACCAATATTCAAGTTGAAGTCCTGGGACCTGGTGCAATCGATTCAGGCCGTCAAGTAGGCCTATATTCCACTCTGAAAGTGTGACTTTGGAGTGCTTGTCCTGCGTGCTGTGGGTTCGAGTGTTGATAGTTGTCGAATGATGCAGAACCGTCAAGTTGGATGATGTTGCATGAAACTTGACCAATAGTGATGCTAGAGCTCTGCAACCACCTGCATCGAAACGAACATGTTGAACTCCTCCAGGAACAACTCTAACAACTCCATGTTCGTGGTTGACTATGCGCTGCTTGCACTCCAGCATGTGCGACCATTGCGGTTTGGACCCATGTTGTGTACAACTCCACCAATATTCAAGTCGAAGTCCTGGGACCTGGTGCAATCGATTCAGGCCGTCAAGTAGGCCTATATTCCACTCTGAAAGTGTGACTTTGGAGTGCTTGTCCTGCGTGCTTGTGGGTTCGAGTGTTGATAGTTGTCGGAATGACGCAGAAGACGTCAAGTTGGATGATTGTTGCATGAAACTTGACCGATAGTGATGCTAGAGCTCTGCAACCACCTGCAATCAAACGAACATGTTGAACGCCTCCAGGAACAACTCTAACAACTCCACTGTTCGTGGTTGACCATGCGCTGCTTGCACTCAGCATGTGCGACCATTGCGGTTTGGACCCATGTTGTGCACAACTCCACCAATATTCAAGTTGAAGTCCTGGACCTGGTGCAATCGATTCAGGCCGTCAAGTAGGCCTATATTCCACTCTGAAAGTGTGACTTTGGAGTGCTTGTCCTGCGTGCTTGTGGGTTCGAGTGTTGATAGTTGTCAGAAGTCGCATGTAGGTGACGCTCGATATTGTTGCATGAAACTTGACCGATAGTGATGCTAGAGCTCTGCAACCACCTGCAATCAAACGAACATGTTGAACCTCAGGAACAACTCTAACAACTCCATGTTCGTGGTTGACCATGCGCTGCTTGCACTCTAGCATGTGCGACCATTGCGGTTTGGACCCATGTTGTGCACAACTCCACCAATATTCAAGTTGAAGTCCTGGGACCTGGTGCAATCGATTCAGGCCGTCAAGTAGGCCTATATTCCACTCTGAAAGTGTGACTTTGGAGTGCTTGTCTGCGTGCTTGTGGGTTCGAGTGTTGATAGTTGTCGGAATGACGCAGAACCGTCAAGTTGGATGATGTTGCATGAAACTTGACCGATAGTGATGCTAGAGCTCTGCAACCACCTGCAATCAAACGCATGTTGAACTCCTCCAGGAACAACTCTAACAACTCCACGTTG
>JAJLQT010000161.1:0-10587 GCA_024516245.1 Peziza echinospora | reverse complement strand
ATGTGCGACCATGGTGGTTTGGAGCCATGTTGTGCACAACTCTACCAATATTGAAGTTGAAGTCCTGGGACCTGGTGCAATCGATTCAGGCGTCAAGTAGGCCTATATTCCACTCTGAAAGTGTGACCTTGGAGTGCTTGTCTTGCGGTGCTTGTGGGTTCGAGTATTGATAGTTGTCGGAATTGACGCAGAACCGTCGAGTTAGATGATGTTGCAAGAAACTTGACCAATAGTGATGCTAGAGCTCTGCAACCACTTGCAATCGAACAAACATGTTGAACTCCTCCAGGAACAACTCTAACAACTGCACATTGGTGGTTGACCATGCACTGCTTTGCACTCTAGCAATGTGCAACCATTTCAGTTTGGACCCAGTTGTGCACAACTCCACCAATATTCAAGTTGAAGTCCTGGGACCTGGTGCAATCGATTGAGGCCGTCACGTAGGCCTATATTCCACTCTGAAAGTGTGACCTTGGAGTGCTTGTCTTGCGTGCTTGTGGGTTCGAGTGTTGATAGTTCTCAGAAGGTTGCATGTAGGTGACGCTTGATATTGTTGCATGAACTTGACCGATAGTGATGCTAGAGCTCTGCAACCACCTGCAATCGAACAAACATGTTGAACCCCTTCAGGAACAACTCTAACAACTCCACATTGGTGGTTGACCATGCGCAGCTTGCACTCTAGCATGTGTCACCATGGCGGTTAGGAGCCATGTTGTGCATAACTCTACCAATATTGAAGTTGAAGTCCTAGGAGCTGGTGCAATCGATTCAGGCCGTCAAGTAGGCCTATATTCCACTCTGAAAGTGTGACCTTGGAGTGCTTGTCTTGCGTGCTTGTGGGTTCGAGTGTTGATAGTTCTCAGAAGGTTGCATGTAGGTGACGCTTGATATTGTTGCATGAAACTTGACCGATAGTGATGCTAGAGCTCTGCAACCACCTGCAATCGAACAAACATGTTGAACCCTTCAGGAACAACTCTAACAACTCCACATTGGTGGTTGACCATGCGCAGCTTGCACTCTAGCATGTGCGACCATGGTGGTTTGGAGCCATGTTGTGCACAACTCTACCAATATTGAAGTTGAAGTCCTGGGACCTGGTGCAATCGATTCAGGCCGTCAAGTAGGCCTATATTCCACTCTGAAAGTGTGACCTTGGAGTGCTTGTCTTGCGTGCTTGTGGGTTCGAGTGTTGATAGTTCTCAGAAGGTTGCATGTAGGTGACGCTTAGATATGTTGCATGAAACTTGACCGATAGTGATGCTAGAGCTCTGCAACCACCTGCAATCGAACAAACATGTTGAACTCCTCCAGGAACAACTCTAACAACTCCACATTGGTGGTTGACCATGCGCAGCTTGCACTCTAGCATGTGCGACCATGGTGGTTTGGAGCCATGTTGTGCACAACTCTACCAATATTGAAGTTGAAGTCCTGGGACCTGGGGCAATCGATTCAGCCCGTCAAGTAGGCCTATATTCCACTCTGAATATGTGCTATTGAAGTGTTTGTCTTGCGTGCTTGTGGGTTCAAGTGTTGATAGTTGTCAGAAGGACGCATGTAGGTGACGCTTGATATTGTTGCATGAAACTTGACCGATAGTGATGCTAGAGCTCTGCAACCACCTGCAATCGAACAAACATGTTGAACTCCTCCAGGAACAACTCTAACAACTGCACAATGGTGGTTGACCATGCGCTGCTTGCACTGTAGCATGTGCGACCATTCCGGTTTGGACTTATGTTGTGCACAACTCCACCAATATTCAAGTTGAAGTCCTGGGACCTGGTGCAATCGATTGAGGCCGTCAAGTAGGCCTATATTCCACTCTGAAAGTGTGACCTTGGAGTGCTTGTCTTGCGTGCTTGTGGGTTCGAGTGTTGATAGTTCTCAGAAGGTTGCATGTAGGTGACGCTTGATATTGTTGCATGAAACTTGACCGATAGTGATGCTAGAGCTCTGCAACCACCTGCAATCGAACAAACATGTTGAACCCCTTCAGGAACAACTCTAACAACTCCACATTGGTGGTTGACCATGCGCAGCTTGCACTCTAGCATGTGTCACCATGGCGGTTAGGAGCCATGTTGTGCATAACTCTACCAATATTGAAGTTGAAGTCCTAGGAGCTGGTGCAATCGATTCAGGCCGTCAAGTAGGCCTATATTCCACTCTGAAAGTGTGACCTTGGAGTGCTTGTCTTGCGTGCTTGTGGGTTCGAGTGTTGATAGTTGTCGGAATGACGCAGAACCGTCAAGTTAGATGATGTTGCAAGAAACTTGACCAATAGTGATGCTAGAGCTCTGCAACCACTTGCAATCGAACAAACATGTTGAACTCCTCCAGGAACAACTCTAACAACTGCACAATGGTGGTTGACCATGCGCTGCTTGCACTGTAGCATGTGCAACCATTGCAGTTTGGACTTATGTTGTGCACAACTCCACCAATATTCAAGTTGAAGTCCTGGGACCTGGTGCAATCGATTCAGGCCGTCAAGTAAGCCTATATTCCACTCTGAAAGTGTGACCTTGGAGTGCTTGTCTTGCGTGCTTGTGGGTTCAAGTGTTGATGGTTGTTAGGAAGTGGCATGCGTGTCAACGCAGACAATGTGTGACACAACTCCACGGATATTCAGGTTGAGGTCCTGGGACCTGGTGCAATCGATTCAGCCCGTCAAGTAGGCCTATATTCCACTCTGAAAGTGTAACTATGGAGTGTTTGTCTTGCGTGCTTGTGGGTTCGAGTGATGATAGTTATCAGAAAGACGCATGTAGGTGACGCTCAATATTGTTGCATGAAACTTGACCGATAGTGATGCTAGAGCTCTGCAACCACCTGCAATCGAACGAACATGTTGAACCCCTCCAATAACAACTCTAACAACTCCACATTGGTGGTTGACCATGCGCAGCTTGCACTCTAGCATGTGCGACCATGGTGGTTTGGAGCCATGTTGTGCACAACTCTACCAATATTGAAGTTGAACTCCTGGGACCTGGTGCAATCGATTCAGGCCGTCAAGTAGGCCTATATTCCACTCTGAAAGTGTGACCTTGGAGTGCTTGTCTTGCGTGCTTGTGGGTTCGAGTGTTGATAGTTCTCAGAAGGTTGCATGTAGGTGACGCTTGATATTGTTGCATGAAACTTGACCGATAGTGATGCTAGAGCTATGCAACCACCTGCAATCGAACAAAGATGTTGAACTCCTCCAGGAACAACTCTAACAACTCCACGATGGTGGTTGACCATGCGCTGCTTGCACTGTAGCATGTGCGACCATTCCGGTTTGGACTTATGTTGTGCACAACTCCACCAATATTCAAGTTGAAGTCCTGGGACCTGGTGCAATCAATTTAGGCCGTCAAGTAGGCCTATATTCCACTCTGAAAGTGTGACCTTGGAGTGCTTGTCTTGCGTGCTTGTGGGTTCGAGTGTTGATAGTTCTCAGAAGGTTGCATGTAGGTGATGCTTGATATTGTTGCATGAAACTTGACCGATAGTGATGCTAGAGCTCTGCAACCACCTGCAATTGAACAAACATGTTGAACTCCTTCAGGAACAACTCTAACAACTCCACATTGGTGGTTGACCATGCGCAGCTTGCACTCTAGCATGTGCGACCATGGTGGTTGACCATGCGCAGCTTGCACTCTAGCATGTGCGACCATGGTGGTTTGGAGCCATGTTGTGCATAACTCTACCAATATTGAAGTTGAAGTCCTGGGACCTGGGGCAATCGATCTAGCCCGTCAAGTAGGCCTATATTCTACTCTGAATATGTGCTATTGAAGTGTTTGTCTTGCGTGCTTGTGGGTTCAAGTGTTGATAGTTGTCAGAAGGACGCATGTAGGTGACGCTTGATATTGTTGCATGAAACTTGACCGATAGTGATGCTAGAGCTCTGCAACCACCTGCAATCGAACAAACATGTTGAACTCCTCCAGGAACAACTCTAACAACTGCACGATGGTGGTTGACCATACGCTACTTGCACTCTAGCATGTGTCACCATGGCGGTTAGGAGCCATGTTGTGCACAACTCTACCAATATTGAAGTTGAAGTCCTGGGACCTGGTGCAATCGATTCAGGCCGTCAAGTAGGCCTATATTCCACTCTGAAAGTGTGCCTTTGGAGTTCTTGTCTTGCGTGCTTGTGGGTTTGAGTGATGATAGTTGTTATGAAGTGGCATGCATGTCAACGCAGACAATGTGTGACACAACTCCACCAATATTCAAGTTGAGGTCCTGGGACCTGGTGCAATCAATTCAAGCCGTCAAGTAGGCCTATATTCCACTCTGAAAGTGTGACTTTGGAGTGTTTGTCTTGCGTGCTTGTGGGTTGGAGTGTTGATAGTTGTCGGAAGCATGCATGTAGGTGATGCTCGATATTGTTGCATGAAACTTAACCTATAGTGATGCTAGAGCTCTGCAACCACCTGCAATCGAGTGAACATGTTGAACCCCTCCAGCAACAACTCTAACAACTCCACATTGGTGGTTGACCGTGCGCTGCTTGCACTCTAGCATGTGCAACCATTGCGGTTTGGACCCATGTTGTGCACAACTCCACCAATATTTAAGTTGAAGTCCTGGGACCTGGTGCAATCGATTCAGGCCGTCAAGTAGGCCTATATTCCACTCTGAAAGTGTGACTTTGGAGTGTTTGTCTTGCGTGCTTGTGGGTTTATGTGTTGATAGTTGTCGGAAGGATGCATGAAGGTGACGCTCGATATTGTTGCATGAAACTTGACCGATAGTGATGCTAGAGCTCTGCAACCACCTGCAATCGAACGAGCATGTTGAACTCCTCCAGGAACAACTCTAACAACTCCACATTGGTGGTTGACCATGTGATGCTTGCACTCTAGCATGTACAACCATTGCAGTTTGGACCCGTGTCGTGCATAACTCCACCAATAGTTAAGTTGAAGTCCTGGGACCTGGTGCAATCGATTCAGCCCGTCAAGTATGCCTATATTCCACTCCGAAAGTCTGACTATGGAGTGTTTGTCTTGCGTGCTTGTGGGTTTGAGTGTTGATAGTTGTCAGAAGGACGCATGTGAGTGACACTCAATATTGTTGCATGAAACTTGACCGATAGTGATGCTAGAGCTCTGCAACCACCCGCAATCGAATGAACATGTTGAACCCCTCCAGCAACAACTCAAACAACTCCACATTGGTGGTTGACCATGCGCTGCTTGCACTCTAGCATGTGGGACCATTGAGGTTTGGACCCATGTTGTGCACAACTCCACCAATATTTAAGTTGAAGTCCTGGGACCTGGTGCAATCGATTCAGGCCGTCAAGTAGGCCTATATTCCACTCTGAAAGTGTGACTTTGGAGTGTTTGTCTTGCGTCCTTGTGGGTTTGAGTGATGATAGTTGTTATGAAGTGGCATGCATGTCAACGCAGACAATGTGTGACACAACTCCACCAATATTCAAGTTGAAGTCCTGGGACCTGGTGCAATCAATTCAAGCCGTCAAGTAGGCCTATATTCCACTCTGAAAGTGTGACTTTGGAGTGTTTGTCTTGCGTGCTTGTGGGTTTGAGTGTTGATAGTTCTCAGAAGGTTGCATGTAGGTGACGCTTGATATTGTTGCATGAAACTTGACCGATAGTGATGCTAGAGCTCTGCAACCACCTGCAATCGAACAAAGATGTTGAACCCCTCCAGCAACAACTCAAACAACTCCACATTGGTGGTTGACCATGCGCTGCTTGCACTCTAGCATGTGCGACCATTGAGGTTTGGACCCATGTTGTGCACAACTCCACCAATATTTAAGTTGAAGTCCTGGGACCTGGTGCAATCGATTCAGGCCGTCAAGTAGGCCTATATTCCACTCTGAAAGTGTGCCTTTGGAGTTCTTGTCTTGCGTGCTTGTGGGTTTGAGTGATGATAGTTGTTATGAAGTGGCATGCATGTCAACGCAGACAATGTGTGACACAACTCCACCAATATTCAAGTTGAGGTCCTGGGACCTGGTGCAATCAATTCAAGCCGTCAAGTAGGCCTATATTCCACTCTGAAAGTGTGACTTTGGAGTGTTTGTCTTGCGTGCTTGTGGGTTTGAGTGATGATAGTTGTCATGAAGTGGCATGCATGTCAACGCAAACAATGTGTGACACAACTCCACCAATATTCAAGTTGAGGTCCTGGGACCTGCTGCAATCAATTTAAGCCGTCAAGTAGGCCTATACTCCACTCTCAAAGTGTGACTTTGGAGTGTTTGTCTTGCGTGCTTGTGGGTTGGAGTGTTGATAGTTGTCGGAAGCATGCATGTAGGTGATGCTCGATATTGTTGCATGAAACTTGACCCATAGTGATGCTAGAGCTCTGCAACCACCTGCAATCGAGTGAACATGTTGAACCCCTCCAGCAACAACTCTAACAACTCCACATTGGTGGTTGACCGTGCGCTGCTTGCACTCTAGCATGTGCAACCATTGCGGTTTGGACCCATGTTGTGCACAACTCCACCAATATTTAAGTTGAAGTCCTGGGACCTGGTGCAATCGATTCAGGCCGTCAAGTAGGCCTATATTCCACTCTGAAAGTGTGACTTTGGAGTGTTTGTCTTGCGTGCTTGTGGGTTTATGTGTTGATAGTTGTCGGAAGGATGCATGAAGGTGACGCTCGATATTGTTGCATGAAACTTGACCGATAGTGATGCTAGAGCTCTGCAACCACCTGCAATCGAACGAGCATGTTGAACTCCTCCAGGAACAACTCTAACAACTCTACATTGGTGGTTGACCATGTGATGCTTGCACTCTAGCATGTACGACCATTGCAGTTTGGACCCGTGTTGTGCACAACTCCACCAATAGTTAAGTTGAAGTCCTGGGACCTGGTGCAATCGATTCAGGCCGTCAAGTAGGCCTATATTCCACTCTGAAAGTGTGACCTTGGAGTGCTTGTCTTGCGTGCTTGTGGGTTCGAGTGTTGATAGTTGTCGGAATGACGCAGAACCGTCAAGTTAGATGATGTTGCAAGAAACTTGACCAATAGTGATGCTAGAGCGCTGCAACCACCTGCAATCGAACAAACATGTTGAACTCCTCCAAGAACAACTCTAACAACTGCACGATGGTGGTTGACCATGCGCTGCTTGCACTGTAGCATGTGCGACCATTGCGGTTTGGACTTATGTTGTGCACAACTCCACCAATATTCAAGTTGAAGTCCTGGGACCTGGTGCAATCAATTCAGGCCGTCAAGTAGGCCTATATTCCACTCTGAAAGTGTGACCTTGGAGTGCTTGTCTTGCGTGCTTGTAGGTTCGAGTGTTGATAGTTCTCAGAAGGTTGCATGTAGGTGACGCTTGATATTGTTGCATGAAACTTGACCGATAGTGATGCTAGAGCTCTGCAACCACCTGCAATCGAACAAACATGTTGAACTCCTCCAGGAGCAACTCTAACAACTCCACGATGGTGTTTGACCATGCGCTGCTTGCACTGTAGCATGTGCGACCATTGCGGTTTGGACTTATGTTGTGCACAACTCCACCAATATTGAAGTTGAACTCCTGGGACCTGGTGCAATCGATTCAGGCCGTCAAGTAGGCCTATATTCCACTCTGAAAGTGTGACCTTGGAGTGCTTGTCTTGCGTGCTTGTGGGTTCGAGTGTTGATAGTTCTCAAAAGGTTGCATGTAGGTGACGCTTGATATTGTTGCATGAAACTTGACCGATAGTGATGCTAGAGCTCTGCAACCACCTGCAATCGAACAAAGATGTTGAACCCCTCCAGCAACAACTCTAACAACTCCACGATGGTGGTTGACCATGCGCTGCTTGCACTGTAGCATGTGCGACCATTCCGGTTTGGACTTATGTTGTGCACAACTCCACCAATATTCAAGTTGAAGTCCTGGGACCTGGTGCAATCAATTTAGGCCGTCAAGTAGGCCTATATTCCACCCTGAAAGTGTGACCTTGGAGTGCTTGTCTTGCGTGCTTGTGGGTTCGAGTGTTGATAGTTCTCAGAAGGTTGCATGTAGGTGACGCTTGATATTGTTGCATGAAACTTGACCGATAGTGATGCTAGAGCTCTGCAACCACCTGCAATCGAACAAACATGTTGAACTCCTTCAGGAACAACTCTAACAACTCCACATTGGTGGTTGACCATGCGCAGCTTGCACTCTAGCATGTGCGACCATGGTGGTTGACCATGCGCAGCTTGCACTCTAGCATGTGCGACCATGGTGGTTTGGAGCCATGTTGTGCACAACTCTACCAATATTGAAGTTGAAGTCCTGGGACCTGGGGCAATCGATCTAGCCCGTCAAGTAGGCCTATATTCTACTCTGAATATGTGCTATTGAAGTGTTTGTCTTGCGTGCTTGTGGGTTCAAGTGTTGATAGTTGTCAGAAGGACGCATGTAGGTGACGCTTGATATTGTTGCATGAAACTTGACCGATAGTGATGCTAGAGCTCTGCAACCACCTGCAATCGAACAAACATGTTGAACTCCTCCAGGAACAACTCTAACAACTGCACGATGGTGGTTGACCATACGCTACTTGCACTCTAGCATGTGTCACCATGGCGGTTAGGAGCCATGTTGTGCACAACTCTACCAATATTGAAGTTGAAGTCCTAGGAGCTGGTGCAATCGATTCAGGCCGTTGAGTAGGCCCATATTCCACTCTGAAAGTGTAACTATGGAGTGTTTGTCTTGTGTGCTTGTGGGTTTGAGTGTTGATAGTTGTCAGAAGGACGCATGTGAGTGACGCTCGATATTGTTGCATGAAACTTGACCGATAGTGATGCTAGAGCTCTGCAACTACCTGCAATCAAATGAACATGTTGAACCCCTCCAGCAACAACTCTAACAACTCCACATTGGTGGTTGACCATGCGCTGCTTGCACTCTAGCATGTGCGACCATTGAGGTTTGGACCCATGTTGTGCACAACTCCACCAATATTTAAGTTGAAGTCCTGGGACCTGGTGCAATCGATTCAGGCCGTCAAGTAGGCCTATATTCCACTCTGAAAGTGTGACTTTGGAGTGTTTGTCTTGCGTGCTTGTGGGTTTATGTGTTGATAGTTGTCGGAAGGATGCATGAAGGTGACGCTCGATATTGTTGCATGAAACTTGACCGATAGTGATGCTAGAGCTCTGCAACCACCTGCAATCGAACGAGCATGTTGAACTCCCCCAGGAACAACTCTAACAACTCCACATTGGTGGTTGACCATGTGATGCTTGCACTCTAGCATGTACGACCATTGCAGTTTGGACCCGTGTTGTGCACAACTCCACCAATAGTTAAGTTGAAGTCCTGGGACCTGGTGCAATCGATTCAGCCCGTCAAGTAGGCCTATATTCCACTCCGAAAGTCTGACTATGGAGTGTTTGTCTTGCGTGCTTGTGGGTTTGAGTGTTGATAGTTGTCAGAAGGACGCATGTGAGTGACACTCAATATTGTTGCATGAAACTTGACCGATAGTGATGCTAGAGCTCTGCAACCACCCGCAATCGAATGAACATGTTGAACCCCTCCAGCAACAACTCAAACAACTCCACATTGGTGGTTGACCATGCGCTGCTTGCACTCTAGCATGTGCGACCATTGAGGTTTGGACCCATGTTGTGCACAACTCCACCAATATTTAAGTTGAAGTCCTGGGACCTGGTGCAATCGATTCAGGCCGTCAAGTAGGCCTATATTCCACTCTGAAAGTGTGCCTTTGGAGTTCTTGTCTTGCGTGCTTGTGGGTTTGAGTGATGATAGTTGTTATGAAGTGGCATGCATGTCAACGCAGACAATGTGTGACACAACTCCACCAATATTCAAGTTGAGGTCCTGGGACCTGGTGCAATCAATTCAAGCCGTCAAGTAGGCCTATATTCCACTCTGAAAGTGTGACTTTGGAGTGTTTGTCTTGCGTGCTTGTGGGTTTGAGTGATGATAGTTGTCATGAAGTGGCATGCATGTCAACGCAGACAATGTGTGACACAACTCCACCAATATTTAAGTTGAGGTCCTGGGACCTGCTGCAATCAATTTAAGCCGTCAAGTAGGCCTATACTCCACTCTCAAAGTGTGACTTTGGAGTGTTTGTCTTGCGTGCTTGTAGGTTTGAGTGTTGATAGTTGTCGGAAGGATGCATGTAGGTGACGCTCGATATGTTGCATGAACTTGACCGATAGTGATGCTAGAGCTCTGCAACCACCTGCAATCAACGAAACATGTTGAACCCCTCCAGGAACAACTCTAACAACTCCACATGGTGGTTGACCATGCGTGCTTGCACTCTAGCATGTGCGACCATTGCAGTTTGGACCCATGTTGTGCACAACTCCACCAATATTTAAGTTGAAGTCCTGGGACCCTGGTGCAATCGATTCAGGCCGTCAAGTAGGCCTATATTCCACTCTGAAAGTGTGCCTTTGGAGTTCTTGTCTTGCGTGCTTGTGGGTTTGAGTGATGATAGTTGTTATGAAGTGGCATGCATGTCAACGCAGACAATGTGTGACACAACTCCACCAATATTCAAGTTGAGGTCCTGGGACCTGGTGCAATCAATTCAAGCCGTCAAGTAGGCCTATATT
>JAJLQT010000160.1:0-11003 GCA_024516245.1 Peziza echinospora | reverse complement strand
CTGCAATCAATCGAACATGTTGAACGCCTCCAGGAACAACTCTAACAACTCCATGTTGGTGGTTGACCATGCGCTGCTTGCACTCTAGCATGTGCAACCATTGCGGTTTGGACTTATGTTGTGCACAACTCCACCAATATTTAAGTTGAAGTCCTGGGACCTGGTGCAACCGATTCAGGCCGTCAAGTAGGCCTATATTCTACTCTGAAAGTCTGACTTTGGAGTGCTTGTCGTGCGTGCTTGTGGGTTCGAGTATTGATAGTTGTCAGAAGGTCGCATGTAGGTGACACTCGATGTTGTTGAATGAAACTTGACCGATAGTGATGCTAGAGCTCTGCAACCACCTGCAATTGAACGAACATGTTGAACTCCTCCAAGAACAACTCTAACAACTCCACGTTGGTGGTTGACCATGCGCTGCTTGCACTCTAGCATGTGCAACCATTGTGGTTTGGACCCATGTTGTGCACAACTCCACCAATATTCAAGTTGAAGTCCTGGGACCTGGTGCAACCGATTCAGGCCGTCAAGTAGACCTATATTCTACTCTGAAAGTCTGACTTTGGAGTGCTTGTCGTGCGTGCTTGTGGGTTCGAGTGTTGATAGTTGTCAGAATGACGCAGAACCGTCAAGTTGGATGATGTTGCTGGAAACTTGACCAATAGTGATGCTAGAGCTCTGCAACCACCTGCAATCAATCGAACATGTTGAACGCCTCCAGGAACAACTCTAACAACTCCACGTTGGTGGTTGACCATGCGCTGCTTGCACTCTAGCATGTGCAACCATTGCGGTTTGGACTTATGTTGTGCACAACTCCACCAATATTTAAGTTGAACTCCATAGGACCAGGTGCAATAGATTCAGGCCGTCAAGTAGGCCTATATTCCACTCTGAAGGTGAGACTTTGGAGTGCTTGTCTTGAGTGCTTGTGGGTGCGAGTATTGATGGTTCTCAGAAGGTTGCATGTGGGTGACGCTTGATATTGTTGCATGAAACTTGACCAATAGTGATGCTAGAGCTCTGCAACCACCTGCAATTGAACGAACATGTTGAACTCCTCCAAGAACAACTCTAACAACTCCACGTTGGTGGTTGACCACTAGCATGTGCAACCATTGTGGTTTGGACCCATGTTGTGCACAACTCCACCAATATTCAAGTTGAAGTCCTGGGACCTGGTGCAACCGATTCAGGCCGTCAAGTAGGCCTATATTCTACTCTGAAAGTCTGACTTTGGAGTGCTTGTCGTGCGTGCTTGTGGGTTCGAGTGTTGATAGTTGTCAGAATGACGCAGAACCGTCAAGTTGGATGATGTTGCTGGAAACTTGACCAATAGTGATGCTAGAGCTCTGCAACCACCTGCAATCAATCGAACATGTTGAACGCCTCCAGGAACAACTCTAACAACTCCACGTTGGTGGTTGACCATGCGCTGCTTGCACTCTAGCATGTGCAACCATTGCGGTTTGGACTTATGTTGTGAACAACTCCACCAATATTCAAGTTGAAGTCCTGGGACCTGGTGCAATTGATTTAGGCCGTCAAGTAGGCCTATATTCCACTCTGAAGGTGTGACTTTGGAGTGCTTGTCTTGAGTGCTTGTGGGTGCGAGTATTGATGGTTCTCAGAAGGTTGCATGTGGGTGACGCTTGATATTGTTGCATGAAACTTGACCGATAGTGATGCTAGAGCTCTGCAACCACCTGCAATTGAACGAACATGTTGAACTCCTCCAAGAACAACTCTAACAACTCCACGTTGGTGGTTGACCATGCGCTGCTTGCACTCTAGCATGTGCAACCATTGTGGTTTGGACCCATGTTGTGCACAACTCCACCAATATTCAAGTTGAAGTCCTGGGACCTGGTGCAACCGATTCAGGCCGTCAAGTAGACCTATATTCTACTCTGAAAGTCTGACTTTGGAGTGCTTGTCGTGCGTGCTTGTGGGTTCGAGTATTGATAGTTGTCAGAAGGTCGCATGTAGGTGACACTTGATGTTGTTGAATGAAACTTGACCGATAGTGATGCTAGAGCTCTGCAACCACCTGCAATTGAACGAACATGTTGAACTCCTCCAAGAACAACTCTAACAACTCCACGTTGGTGGTTGACCATGCGCTGCTTGCACTCTAGCATGTGCAACCATTGTGGTTTGGACCCATATTGTGCACAACTCCACCAATATTCAAGTTGAAGTCCTGGGACCTGGTGCAACCGATTCAGGCCGTCAAGGAGGCCTATATTCCACTCTGAAAGTCTGACTTTGGAGTGCTTGTTGTGCGTGCTTGTGGGTTCGAGTGTTGATAGTTGTCGGAATGACGCAGAACCGTCAAGTTGGATGATGTTGCTGGAAACTTGACCGATAGTGATGCTAGAGCTCTGCAACCACCTGCAATCAATCGAACATGTTGAACTCCTCCAGGAACAACTCTAACAACTCCACGTTGGTGGTTGACCATGCGCTGCTTGCACTCTGGCATGTGCGACCATTGCGGTTTGGACTTATGTTGAGCACAACTCCACCAATATTTAAGTTGAAGTCCTGGGACCTGGTGCAATCGATTCAGGCCGTCAAGGAGGCCTATATTCCACTCTGAAAGTCTGACTTTGGAGTGCTTGTCGTGCGTGCTTGTGGGTTCGAGTATTGATAGTTGTCGGAATGACGCAGAACCGTCAAGTTGGATGATGTTGCTGGAAACTTGACCGATAGTGATGCTAGAGCTCTGCAACCACCTGCAATCAATCGAACATGTTGAACGCCTCCAGGAACAACTCTAACAACTCCACGTTGGTGGTTGACCATGCGCTGCTTGCACTCTAGCATATGCAACCATTGCGGTTTGGACTTATGTTGTGCACAACTCCACCAATATTTAAGTTGAACTCCATAGACCAGGTGCAATAGATTCAGGCCGTCAAGTAGGCCTATATTCCACTCTGAAGGTGAGACTTTGGAGTGCTTGTCTTGAGTGCTTGTGGGTGCGAGTATTGATGGTTCTCAGAAGGTTGCATGTGGGTGACGCTTGATATTGTTGCATGAAACTTGACCAATAGTGATGCTAGAGCTCTGCAACCACCTGCAATTGAACGAACATGTTGAACTCCTCCAGGAACAACTCTAACAACTCCACGTTGGTGGTTGACCATGCGCTGCTTGCACTTTGGCATGTGCGACCATTGCGGTTTGGACTTATGTTGTGAACAACTCCACCAATATTCAAGTTGAAGTCCTGGGACCTGGTGCAATCGATTCAGGCCATCAAGGAGGCCTATATTCCACTCTGAAAGTCTGACTTTGGAGTGCCTGTCGTGCGTGCTTGTGGGTTCAAGTGTTGATAGTTGTCGGAATGACGCAGAACCGTCAAGTTGGATGATGTTGCTGGAAACTTGACCGATAGTGATGCTAGAGCTCTGCAACCACCTGCAATCAATCGAACATGTTGAACGCCTCCAGGAACAACTCTAACAACTCCACGTTGGTGGTTGACCATGCGCTGCTTGCACTCTAGCATATGCAACCATTGCGGTTTGGACTTATGTTGTGCACAACTCCACCAATATTTAAGTTGAACTCCATAGACCAGGTGCAATAGATTCAGGCCGTCAAGTAGGCCTATATTCCACTCTGAAGGTGAGACTTTGGAGTGCTTGTCTTGAGTGCTTGTGGGTGCGAGTATTGATGGTTCTCAGAAGGTTGCATGTGGGTGACGCTTGATATTGTTGCATGAAACTTGACCAATAGTGATGCTAGAGCTCTGCAACCACCTGCAATTGAACGAACATGTTGAACTCCTCCAAGAACAACTCTAACAACTCCACGTTGGTGGTTGACCACTAGCATGTGCAACCATTGTGGTTTGGACCCATGTTGTGCACAACTCCACCAATATTCAAGTTGAAGTCCTGGGACCTGGTGCAACCGATTCAGGCCGTCAAGTAGGCCTATATTCTACTCTGAAAGTCTGACTTTGGAGTGCTTGTCGTGCGTGCTTGTGGGTTTGAGTGTTGATAGTTGTCAGAATGACGCAGAACCGTCAAGTTGGATGATGTTGCTGGAAACTTGACCAATAGTGATGCTAGAGCTCTGCAACCACCTGCAATCAATTGAACATGTTGAACGCCTCCAGGAACAACTCTAACAACTCCACGTTGGTGGTTGACCATGCGCTGCTTGCACTCTAGCATATGCAACCATTGCGGTTTGGACTTATGTTGTGCACAACTCCACCAATATTTAAGTTGAACTCCATAGACCAGGTGCAATAGATTCAGGCCGTCAAGTAGGCCTATATTCCACTCTGAAGGTGTGACTTTGGAGTGCTTGTCTTGAGTGCTTGTGGGTGCGAGTATTGATGGTTCTCAGAAGGTTGCATGTGGGTGACGCTTGATATTGTTGCATGAAACTTGACCGATAGTGATGCTAGAGCTCTGCAACCACCTGCAATTGAACGAACATGTTGAACTCCTCCAAGAACAACTCTAACAACTCCACGTTGGTGGTTGACCATGCGCTGCTTGCACTCTAGCATGTGCGACCATTGCGGTTTGGACTTATGTTGAGCACAACTCCACCAATATTTAAGTTGAAGTCCTGGGACCTGGTGCAATCGATTTAGGCCGTCAAGGAGGCCTATATTCCACTCTGAAAGTCTGACTTTGGAGTGCTTGTCGTGCGTGCTTGTGGGTTCGAGTGTTGATAGTTGTCGGAATGATGCAGAACCGTCAAGTTGGATGATGTTGCTGGAAACTTGACCGATAGTGATGCTAGAGCTCTGCAACCACCTGCAATCAATCGAACATGTTGAACGCCTCCAGGAACAACTCTAACAACTCCACGTTGGTGGTTGACCATGCGCTGCTTGCACTCTAGCATGTGCAACTATTGCGGTTTGGACTTATGTTGTGAACAACTCCACCAATATTCAAGTTGAAGTCCTGGGACCTGGTGCAATTGATTTAGGCCGTCAAGTAGGCCTATATTCCACTCTGAAGGTGTGACTTTGGAGTGCTTGTCTTGAGTGCTTGTGGGTGCGAGTATTGATGGTTCTCAGAAGGTTGCATGTGGGTGACGCTTGATATTGTTGCATGAAACTTGACCAATAGTGATGCTAGAGCTCTGCAACCACCTGCAATTGAACGAACATGTTGAACTCCTCCAGGAACAACTCTAACAACTCCACGATTGTGGTTGACCATGCGCTACTTGCACTCTAGCATGTGCGACCATTGCGGTTTGGACTTATGTTGTGAACAACTTCACCAATATTCAAGTTGAAGTCCTGGGACCTGGTGCAATCGATTCAGGCCGTCAAGTAGGCCTATACTCCACTCTGAAAGTGTGACTTTGGAGTGCTTGTCATGCATGCTTGTGGGTTCGAGTGTTGATAGTTGTCGGAATGACGCAGAACCGTCAAGTTGGATGATGTTGCATGAAACTTGACCAATAGTGATGCTAGAGCTCTGCAAACACCTGCAATCGAACAAACATGTTGAACTCCTCCAGGAACAACTCTAACAACTCCACGTTGGTGGTTGACCATGCGCTGCTTGCATTTATTTATTTATTTATTTATTATTCATATTGCATGGAGCCGGTCGGCTATGGCAGTGAAGAAGAGATAAATACATGTCGGACAGAATGAAAAAAGGTCAACAAACAATAAAAGAAATAATGAAATCGAACAAAAATCAAGCGCGCGCATGTAACAAAGTAAATGAAATCAATTCAAAATAGAAATGGAAATCGTAATAGTGTTGGCTGTTCTTCTTCAACAGCCCCTCGATGGTGTGGTGGTGCCGTATGTGTCTGCGGGTGATCGTTTCGATGGGGTGGCAATCATATTGGTGTGTTACGGGCAGCTGGTTCCTTGCTTTTCACCTTATTCCTCCTCCTCTTCCTCGCTGCTCTCTTCCTCCTTGTCCTCCTCAACATCGCCCCATCCCCATGTGTTGTCCCTTTCTTTCTCCTCCGGTGTCCTCTCCCCCATGTGTAGCTCAGTAACCAACTTAACCAAAACGTTTCCATCATTCGAGATGACCCTGGTAAAAGGAGTTGGGCCGTCGAGTTGTTGGAGGATTTTGTTTCGTATGTGGTGTGTGCGTTTGCAGTAGAGGAGAAGGTGTTTTGGGGATTGAACAGGTGCGCCACATGGACAAGTTGGGTTGTTGTAGAAGTCGCTTGTTGGTATGTTACTGAGGTATGAACCAAAGTAGCCGTGTGCAGTGCGAAGCTGCGTGATGGTGGCGGTGATGTGTTTCGGGAGTTGTAGGTGTGGTGGTGGTTTGAGTGTGGGTGGGCCGCCCCAGTAGGAGTTGCCCCTTTGTTTGGGTGTGAGTTTGAGCCATTCCTCTGTCCATTTCGCTTGGAGATCGGCTTTTGCTTGACGTTTGAGGAAAGCGTTTGATGTGTATCGGTTGTGGTGTGGAGGGTGGTTGAGGGCGCCGTCTTTTGCTGCTGCATCTGCCTTGTCATTGCCGGCGATGTCGCAATGACCTGGTACCCAGTGGATGTGTGTGGTAATGCCTCGCTGATGGAGACGTTTGATATGGCGGTGACTGTCTGATGTCAGCATGTTGATGGTTTTGTGTTGGGTGGGTTTATGAATGCGACGGATAGCCGCTTGGTTGTCTGCAAATATCCAAAGGTGAAAGAATTGGCGCTGGCGTGTCCAGGTGTTTGCGAGGCGAAGGGCTTGCTCAATGGCAAACAACTCTGCATCAAATACCTCCATTTCGTCTCCTAAGTTCCAGCTTTTGTCTTGCGAGTGTTCGTTGTGATAGGCATGAAGTCCTGCGCCTACCTTCGATCCTTCCAGCATGCTTCCGTCAGTGTATACTACCATGTGGTCTTGCGGCTCCCAGTCAATTGTCTCCAACACAGCGTAGTGTTCCTTGGTTTGGTCCGATTTTGATGCTTTTGCTATATCAATGTCGGCAGTGTGTTCAAACCATGGGGGAAGACTGTCGGCTATTTCTTCTAGCCTAGACGCTGGTTCAATCCATTTGTTGACGGTGGAGAGGATGGTGTCGAGGCGGGTGTGGTGTTGTTGTGGTTGGTAGGTTTGATGCCATTGTGTATATATGGTATTATCGGTTCGGTCTGATTCGAAAGGTGGGAAATCTGGTGGACAACGCACCCTCAGGGGATGGGTTGCTGGGTAAGTGGTGAGGCGGATTGCAAGTTTCTGTTGCAGGTGGTGGAGTCGGAGTTGTGGGGGTGGTAGGGAGGCCTCAATTTCTAAGGCCTTGGTTGGAGAGGTGCGGAAGGCACCCAAAATGCGTCGAGCGGCTGTGTTCTGCAGTATTTGCAGTTTGCGGAGATGGTTCTTCTGTCCCGCCCACCACACCTCGGCTCCAAAATCCGCAATAGGGGTTATGCAAGCAAGGTATAGCTGGCGCATGCCCTTGGCTGTAAGGCCCCGACGGGTGTTGGTAAGCCCCATGAGCATGTTGAGTGCGCGTGTGGCGGATGCCACCTTGGTATCAACATGGTGGGTGAAGGAGAGTTTGCGGTCAAACCATGTACCTAACCATCGTAGCGATTTGGATGGTGTTATAAGGGTGCCGTTGGGGAGGGTGATGGAAGTGTTGTTGGTGGTGCGTAGGTTGTGAAAGTGGATGAGTTCGGATTTGGGGTCGTCAAAGGCTACTGCATTATTGTCTGCCCAGGTGAATACGGTTTGGGTGACCTGTTCCAGTATACGAGCATTGTGTTCCTCCGATTTGCCATTGATGATGAAGGCGCAGTCATCAATATAAGATGGCGTCCACACCTCTGGGTGTTGTTGGTTGACGATGTTGAAGAGTGGGTGAAGGTAGATAAGGAATAGAATGGGGGAGATAGGGGATCCTTGGGGTATACCAGTATTGACCGGGTGAAGGGGTTCTTTTGTTCCATCGAATGAAAGCGCAATGGATCGGTCAGTAAGGAAACTTTGAACCCATTGCACTACCTGTTGCGGATATCCCTCAACCTGTAATTCCTCCAGGAGGCGAGTCATGGCTACATTGTCAAAGGCGCCTTTGACGTCCATGAACAATGCGCTGAGGACTCTCTTGTTCCGACGTGCTAGGTCAGCGTCATGTGCGAGTGCAAGTGCTGCATCCACAGCTGAGCGTTTTGGTCTTCCTCCTATCTGGTCTGCATGCAGGAGATGGTATGTTTCGGTGTAGTAGGCAAGCCTCCTAGCCATGATCTTCTCCGATACTTTGCCCAAGCAGTTGAGGAGAGAGATGATGCGATAGGCTTTGGGGGCGCTGTAGTCAGGTTTGTTTGGTTTGCGCAGGATAGCGCCGGTTGCTTGTCGCCAACAGGGGGGATGGAATCCTTGTTGAAGGAGGTGGTTGAAGAGGTGGTTAAAAATACCTGGGTGTGCTTGGTAGGCGTGTTGAATGCATTGGAAGGAAATGCCGTCGGGGCCTGGCGCCTTGTTTGGTGCACTGGTCATGATTGCTGTCTCAACTTCTGCCGCTGTTACCTCTGCCCAGGGGATCGATCGGTGGGGTTTGCGAGGTGGTATTGGTGGGTAAGATGGTGGAGGTGGAAACATGACGTTGCGGAGCATGTTTGACTTCTCCTCGAAGGTGGTGGCGGTGGTATGGTTGTGTGTTAGTGTTGGGGTGCGGTCTTGTCTCCTAGATTTCAAGTATTTGACAACTTGAAAGATCTCTAGTCCTTGTGCGTTCTGCACGAATTCCTGCCAGCATCGGTTCTTCTCGGTTCTAATCAATCGGAAGTAGCTGTTCCTCTGTTGTTTATACAATCGCTCCTCCTCTCCGCTTTGTTTTCCACTTGCCCTCCATGTCCTGAATGCACGTCCCATGAGCTTGCGCTCTGCCGCAATCTCCTCTGTCCACCATCGCTTGGATCTTGCTGATGGTTTGATAAGGGGGACGCTTTGTTGTACTGCATCCAGGATTGCGGTTGTTAGGAATTGTGCACTATTGGTCATGTCAGTTGGGTGTCGTGAGGCAAAGAGGTGTGTCCACTGGGATTCGGTTTGCTGAATAATACTGATGAACTTGGATTCAAAGAGCTCCCAGTCTGCTGCTTGCCAGTTGTAACGGTTAGCGGAAGGGGGAGGGATGAAGTCGGTTTCGGTTGGGAGGATGCTAAATCGCAGAAGGCTGTGGTCGGATCCCGGGTGGTTGTCGTCATCTATTGCCCAGTTGTCTACCCACTCCAGAAGGCCTGGCGTGGTGAACGTGAGGTCAAGTGCTGACAGCCCTGTGTTGTTGCGTCGGTGGAATGTGGCGGTGTCGGGTATGTTGAGTAGTTGCATGTTGTGGTGTTGGAGGTATTGAACCAGGATGTCGCTCCTGGTTGCTGGTCGTTGTGAGTTCCACCATGGGTGGTGCGCATTGAAGTCGCCGGCAATGATGGTGTGTTGTGTGATGGGAAGGTTTTGAAGGGTGCGCTCGACTGTCCAAGTGCCTTTCAGGTTCTTCTCATTGTAGATGTTGTAGATGGTGAGGGTATGGTGGTGTGGTGATGAGATCTCCAAGGCTTGGAGATCAGGGTCGTTGCTGATGTCAGGGCGTGGTGTTGTTGTAAGGTGTGGTGTGGTGTTGTTGATGTACGTCATAACCCGAGCTCTGAGGGTGGGATGTGACGGTGTGATTGCGGTGAAGGTTGGGTGAGTAATTGTGTTGCCGTCACGACTGATCCAGGGCTCCTGAATAAGTATAATGTCTGCGGTCCTGCTGGCAAGCTCAAGGACAGTAGTGACGACGAGGGAAGATTGGTTGCAGTTGATTTGGATGAAGCGGAGTGGTTGTTTCTGATGGTTGCGGTTCTGGTTGGGGGTTGGGTGTGTCTGCATTAGATGGCGGTGTTGGTTGTTTCTGTGGGTTCGGTTTCCATATCCTGTGGCGGATCAGCTGCCTGTTGCCTTGGTGGTTTGGGAATTGCTGCTTTGGTGGGGCAGTCGTCGGCATTGGAGAAGTGCACCCCTTTGCAGTTGCAGCACTTGGGGGTGTTGTGTTCGCAGTGTTGGGGGCTGGCGCATTTAGGGCACTTGTGTTGTTTGGTCTGATGAGACTTTGCGCACAAGCGGCATCGTGCCTGTTGGGTGCATCGGAGGTGGTGGTGGCCAAATCTTTGACAGTTCTGGCATTGGTCGGTTGGTTTGCATGAGTTGAATAGAACAGTGCGCATTACTGCGCCCTGAACTAGGACTCCCCTCTTTGCAATGGCTTCTGCAGTCGCTTGATCCTTAACTGCCACCACTACCGACGATGCTTTCTTCCCCTGCCTCTTGCTCTCTTCCACTAACCAACGTGGCTCTTGTACCAATTCTACTCCCACATTGAATTTTTCAATCTCCTGTTTCAACCTCTTCATCCCTTCAACTCCTCCGAAACTTTCAATTCCAATTGCATGTACCATTACCTTTCCCCAGCTCGAATCTTCCTTGAGGTTGACCACCCGCGCATCCAGTTTTGCAAGTGCCTTGGTAACTATCTTGTGGAAGTGCATTACTTGCGTAGCAGTGCAGTCTTCACGAGTCACAAGAATCAGGTTGCCTTTAGATGTCTCCTTCACCTGCGCAATAACCAGTTTGTTGGATGCCGCATTTGAAGAGAGTGCTTGGTTGGCGGTATCGCGGAGGATAAGGAGTTCTGCTGGGGATAGTGATGGAGTAGGTTTTGCGGCAGGGCTGCGAGTGGCTACCATGCGCCGATTGGTGGAGGTGAGTGTGGCTGTTGTTGTGGTGGTTGTGGTGGTTGGATTGTTGACTGCGGTTGTAGCGGTTGTAGTGGTAGTGTCGGCTATTGCTTGCGCATATGACTTGGGTTTGTCTTTGGTTGTCTTTGGCGCTTTGGTGCTTGATGTTGTCGTTGCGGCTGTGCTTGTGTCGGTGGATGGTGCTGCTGTAAGCTGCGTCTTGAGTTGCTTCGCTTGTTTGTCAATGCGGGTGGTGTTTGTCTTCACTGCCTTCAGGTCTGCTTGGATGTTACGCATCTGTTCGCATGCGCTGCTTGCACTTTGGCATGTGC